>OY987260.1:1209697-1237556 GCA_963920725.1 Rhamphomyia laevipes
GTCAGACATTTCTGTTTGTGACAGAATTTCTGTCTGTTTTACATTTGACATTTCATAGAAAAATGTATAATCTCGCCGTCTGTACCGCAAGCATTGCATTTGATTTTATTGATTTTCCAAATGTTAAACTTTTTTGAAAGCTACCGCTATCGCTTTTGCACTCACATTACGTTTGGGTTTTAAGTTTTATTATTTGGAATACTAAATAATATGAAATTTAATATTATGAATGGCTTCAAAAAATAAGTCGCTCAAACCGAATTTCTGTATATAATATTAATGGTCTGTAAAAACTTATAAAATGTCTACAAGTTAGTATATAGTAGTCCTAGGGAAAATATATTGACAGTCCATTCCAAAATTTTCAGGATATTAGATCGTCGTGTCGTTATGATGTTTTACATTAACTTCCTGAACATGATACCATTATCATCTCAAGTTAGAAGCCATCAACCTCAAAATATTATCATTCAAATGAATCGTCTCGAATACGCTTTTATATAAATGAAATTTTAGAAATCCACATTGGTTCGGTTTAGAAATCCACTTTAGTTTCATGCGGTTTTAATGCAACTATGTAATTGTAACTATGTAATTTAAAATATTTCAATTAATATAACTAGATTTGTCGATTGTTGTTGAACAATTTCAAATCATTGATTGAATTTCAAATCATTGAATAATGATATACATAAATTTTTTTTTAAGAATTATAGGGCACTTCAGTATTGCCTAGAGGCGTCAAAAACGGAAATGCGACACTGGTTTACAATGTTATTATAATATTTACATTTTGTTATGGTATTGATTGGTTTGCAAGGAGTGGATTAAATCGATGTTTCCTTGAATCGGCACACGGTATACCCCATAGTTAATATCGGTTTCCCATTTTATTAATACTTTACAATGTTATTTACTGTTTTATGACACAACCAAATTGATACTATATAACTTTACTTCATTACCAATTGAAATAAGAAAAAAATTTGCCAAAAATTAAACCTGTCAAATATGGAAGAAACTGTTTATGTAAAATCGGGCTAGCAATATTAAATTTATTGAAAATCGACTATCTTTTCCTATCAAAACATTAAAGTTATAGACAAGCAAGCAGAGACAAATATGTTTTATTATATTTTATATAACCACCTCCGAATTTTTAACAAATGTAACTTTGAAATAAAAATTTATATTTTTACATACAACATAATGTCGTGCTCGTGCCAGTGACGAGCAAGTCCAAACGTACATGGTCTACTACACACAGCACAGCTTGCAAAAACCGAAAAAAAAAAAATTAGTAAAAGACTTTTACTCTTGTCAATCTTTATTTAATGTATATAAACAATTTATAAATTTCTTTGCATGATTTTAGGCACTTGTGAAAAAATCAATATCTCTGAGAATCCGGCAGATGTCTCTTATATAGAAATCGTTTAAGACATCTGGTGGATTATCTAGAAGCTATAGAACTATAAAAGAAGTGTTACCGTGCTACTACTTTAACAGCAGATATCTAATCTTTTAAAAGTCTTAATAGTGTGGGCTGCATAGTTTCGATCGTTTCAGTTTCGATTCGTTCAGTAAATTTCAAATTTGACGTCTTTATATATTTTGTATATGACAAATCGATTGAGTGTCAGACATATATAGGTCGCATTAAATCGAAACGAATCGAAAGAGTTTGGAAAGATTAGAATTTTGCGAATCCAAAACAAAAGGGAAATCTCAAGAGAAATGAAATTTGAGAGTTTAAAAAAATAATAATATGTGATTTAATCAATTACAATAACTATGTGTTCAATCTACTTAATCAGTCGATTGGCTACTACTGTAAGAAGAATTTAAAAATTGCTGTGGTACTACATCTAATATTTGTAGTTACGAGATAAAACGATTTTGTTGTTAAAAAAAAAACGAAAGTTACGAGTTATGGCATTATGACACTTGAAGCTATTTTCAGTCTTTCTATGAACTGAGAAAGAGAGACAAAAAAATCATAGAAAAATTACACTGGAGTGAGTAATGTACGATAGATTTCTTTATAAAAGCTTCAGCGAAAATAGAAACTACAAATTTGATTCCAACTACGGATTTTTCGTAAACTGATTTTTCGTAGATCTATACGAAAATTTAAATTGTTTTTTTTTTATTATTATTTTTATTTTTCAAACGAAATTATACTATCTCTGTCTTGCGAAAACTATTTATCTCTTTCATTCCCGTCTATAGGCTTTATCGGAAAAAACTAACCTCTGAAAATATAAAGTGTCATAATGCCATTTAGTCGGAGAGTTTTTATTATTATATTCATAGAAAGATGGAAAACTAGCTTGTAAAAAATCAACTGTCATAATAGCATAACGTATAGCAAGCACTACATAGACGTATTTACCATTATGCAAATTATAGATACCTCCCCCCCAAATGAATAATTTTTCGTATTTTAATACTGTTTTTCATGCAGGCCCATTTTCTTTTACCAAACAAACGGAATTCCGTGTACCAAGAGAACTCTTCTCTGTGTAAAATATAGTTGCTTCTTACTTTACAACAACTGGAAAATGATATGCTTTTCATTGTTATGTTTGTTGGGTATAAAATTGATATAACATAGATCTACTCTTATTTACTACTCGCTATCGCAAAGGAACGAAAACAATAAATTTAGTTAATTTTGGTTTGGTTTTATATATGGAAAAAAATATGGTGGATGCATATGTAAATATATACAAATACATATAAAATGCATATGTAATTATTCATTTATTTTTAATAAAAGTTGGATTTTTTAATTCATATATTGATGACAGTAAAATATAAAGTAACATTTTTAAAATGATTTTATATATTTATCGTGTCCAAAATAAAATATAAAATAAAATAAATTTAAACAAAATAACATTTTCAAAATAACAAAAAAATAGTGAAATATATAATAATTTATAATTATTATGATATAAATTTTGTGTAGGTTGGTTTCATCAAAAAATAAATAAATTTTTCATATAATTTTTATGACTCACTTAACATTTTAACAAAACGAAAAAGAAAGAAAAAAATATTCAGAGGGGAGGATTTTTTTAACAATTTTGTCTGAAATATAAAATTAAAAATTATGTTTTTCATTACACCAAAAAAAAAAAATTAATAAAACAAGAAATTAATAAATTTTTATCAAAAAAAAAAAAATCTTGCACCAAAATTTTATTCAAGTACATCAATCAATTTTATGGAAAAATTTCAGTTGGATTTTTTTTTTTTGTTATTGTTGGTACATTTGTGTGATAAATAAATTATTATTTGTAAGAATATTATAAACAAATTAAAATTAAAAAAAAAAATGTAAAATTTATGTTAAAAGAGCGAAGAAGAAAAAAAAAAATTGAAATTTTGATATAATTAATAAATAATTGAATTGTTTTTTTCGCCTTTATTTACAAAAACAAAACAAAAATTACTTAAAAATGGCTCATCAATTAATTTTTTTTTGGTATTATTTATATTAATAATTATATATACATATATATATTGATTTTCTTTTCTTTTTTTTATTTATCTTATAATATACATAATAATTATCAAATATAAAAATATAAATTTTATTTAAAATTAATATTATTGTCTATTTAGCCATTAGTCAATAACCTTAAAATTTCATATTAAATTTACAATAAAAAAAAATCATATATACAAAATTATGTATAGGTAAATTATAAGAAAAGAATAGAAAAATTAAGTGATATAATTTATTTACGTTATATTATAAATGATATATATATGTACATAGGGTCAAACTAATGTATCGAAAATCAATTCTCGTTTGTCACTTTGGTAGATAAAAAAAAAAAAAAATTTTGAATATAATATCATTCAATAAAAACAAAATAACTCATTTGTGCTACTATATAACAAAAAAAAAAAAAAAAAAACGCTAGTATACCTAACATACAGTATTTATATATTAATCGCAATATCATTCCTCTGGGAAAATTCCAGTTCTGTAATTCAATCTGGATATTATTATCATCATTGCCCGGATTATATAATGATCGTAATGTTAGTCGTTATCAATTTACTCGTGATTACGATTGTCTCGATAAAAACCCAAAGTGCGTTATATCGACTTTAAATCATTTTGTAGAAAACAGCAAATATACTTCCCACATCTAAATGAATTGAAAAAAAAAAAAAAAAAATCGAATTTTGTAGGTTGAATAATGATGGGGGCAAAAAAAGGAGTTTTGACGATTTTTTTTTAAATATATAGCAATATAGGACCTTGGAAATCGCAAAAAACACGAAAAGTTTATATAACGCACTTTTGATTTTTATCGACACGAATAATGTACGATTCTTATAATCAAATTTCGAGTTATTTTCGAAAATAGTGCAAAAAAATTATATATTATTTTGACAGATGCGTTTTTTTTATTATTATTATTATTATTTATATATGTGTGAATTCAAGTTAATATAAAAACAATTTTATTTTATATTTTTGATTAAGAGGATATTTTATAATTAGTATATTTAAATGGTTGGAAACTCTTTATTGCTTGTAAAAAAAGCTATACATTCGCAATATTGTCTTAATTCATTACAAAATTGACATATATTTTGTAGAAATTTCTGAATTGCATTCGTAATTCGAACATTCTGAAACTTAGAGAATCCAGACTGGCACTGGACCCCATATATATATATATGTGTATAGAGAGAGAGAGAGGTATAAGAATATTTACGTAGAATTCTTTTTGTATATCCACTTTTTTTTTAATATTATTGAATTTTTATTTTGTTATTCATTGAATAAATTTATTTAAATATAGATAACATATTTTGTAATATATATACATATATATATATATACTAAAATTTCAGAAATATAATTATTGAAATCATTTTTTTTTTTGTATATTATATTTATACTTAAAGATATTTATGTGTTTACATATCGTTCCAAAAATATTCACCTAAAATTGAATTATAATATATATTTCATTATTAACATTATATATTTAGTTTATCGAATAATTTTCAAGTAAATAAATTCTTTTACCCTATTATATATACAAGAAATTTTAGTCTACCTATACAAGATAAATGGAATAATTAAATTTTCAAATATATAAGTTAATAAGTATATAATAAATGAATTCATTAATTTAATTTTACTAAACTCTTGGTTTAAAACGAAATATCAATGGCATCAATTAATAATAACCTCGTATAATATTTTTAAGGTGATACTAAATAAATATCAATTAATAATCAATTTAGAAAATTAAAAACACATAAATAAATTGTAGTATAAAATCGAATTATATATAAAATATTAAGATTTATTTTGTAATTAAAACAGTAATAAAATATAAATTATATATTTAAATAATAAAATGACAGAATAATATTGAAACTCGAAATATTAATAATTATATATAGTTTTTTTTTTCTGTTTATTTTAGATTTGATAATATACAATTCATATATTTATACATTTTCAAACCAACAAAATTCATAGTTTCTTCACAAGAGTTTTAATTCTTTGTTCAATATTTAGTTCAGTTTCATTTCAAGAATAATAATCATTTTATATAAATTAAGTATAATAATGTAGTAATAAAAAATAATATATAAATGTAATTTGTTATTAAAACACGATTAATAATTTTACAAGGGAATTTTTATGTAAAAACTATAATATAATTTCCTATATATATATATTTGGAATATAATATTTTAAAAATAAATTATGAAAATTAATTTTTCAATTCATTTATTTAAAATTACATATTACATTTATGTATATATACTTTAATTCCATTTTAAATTTTATAAATTATAATTATTTAAATTATGTACTTTAAGAAAAATAGATAAAAAATATAATTTATTGTACCGATAAATTTATATTGGTTTTCCCAGCATATTTAAAAATATTTTATTTATTTAAATTTTTTTTTTTTATTGATAATAATTTGTGTAAATAAATTAGATGTATATGGATATATAGAGAAATAAATTTAAATTAATATTTATATATGTACTAAGTTCGTTCTCGAACTAAATTTTTATTATCTATGCAGTTAATAGTTATCCTGAATAAAAAAGTATATAATTGTATATCAGAGAATCAAACAAAAAAAAAAAAATTATATTCCGGTTTACGTGTTATGTTCCTATAGTTGTATTTTTCAGTTCCGGCTGAGCTCCGGTTTCTCTGTTTTTTTTTATTCGTTTTGATTATGGTTCGCATTAAAATTGGTTTATGGAAGAGCTACATATAAAATTATCTTAAAAAAAATAAAACCCAATTTTCTTACAAATGGTTAAATAAATCTAAAATTAAATATTTAAAAATTATAAAGATGATTATTATGAAAAAAAAATAGAATATAATAATACATTAAATTAGATATTAAAAATAGAAATATTAAATATTAAAATACAAAATGTTTTAAATGTGAAATGGTTTTATGAATAAGAGCATTATTATTTTATAGGTGCCAGTTATTGACATTGACACTTATCATATTTACACGACGTTCAGTTCTATGCACCGAAAGGACCCTGGTGTAAATCAAACAACGAACACCAGGTCAAAGAACGTCAATTCAACAACGGGTCTTACATACCTCGAATTGCTACAATAACATTTACATAAACAATTTTGTACTGAAATCAAATTGTTAATTGTTCCAACCATTACAGTTAGGGTTTTAGAAATGTATTATGTCCTACCTAAGTAGTTTAAGTTACTGAAAACAATTATTTAAATATAATTTGAAAAAAAAATGTGAATCGAAACTAAATTAACTTCTAATTACGGTTACGGTTAACTCATTTTATAATATTTCGTTTGTTTGTATTTTTGATTTTGATTTCATCAAAAATAGGCTGATTTTCGGTTTCAGGTACGTTCCGGTTTGACTCTCTGATACATAAATATATTGTTTTTTTTTTTTTATGATAAAATTAAAGAATATGTAGTGAAATTTTTTTTCAATATTATTCAAATTAATTGTCTCTTGAGAGAAAAATTTAGAATATTATTAGTCAAATATTTATTTTGTACTTGTACTATGTACCCAACCCAGAACGATTAAATTTTTTATATAAATTGATTTCTTATGTGAAATTTTGTGAATTTTTTTTCTTTTTTTTTTGTATGTGATATTTTTCATGTTACGCTAACAATATAAAAAATATTATATAAATTATGCCAATAATTATTACTATACAAAGTAATTTTGTTAATAAGAAAAATAAATATTACAATTACAATTATAAAAATATTTTGTAGGGTGTTCGATAGGAAGTTTTACAACTTTAAGGTTTATACTTTGTATATAACTATGGAAAATTTAAATAAAATCATTTAATGCTGATTATATATATATATATTGAATATTTCGAATTAAATATGCAAGATAATGTCCGTTTCTGTTAGTCTCATAAATGCGGGCAATTTTTATAACATTTTTACACATGCACCAACAAAACAAAATAAAATCATCCTTCGTCTCTGTGGGTTATTAAATATGGCGATTGTGAAGAACAATCGAGACAAAATTCTTAAGGTTGTTTTACATATCCGTCGATTTTTGTCTGCGCAGGGATTTTTTCGATTTCAAACGAATCAAAACAAAGAGCTGTGTGTGTGACAAATTTTTCGGCAGAAAAAATGTAACTTTTTCGTGTAAACAGCTGAAGACAAAATTCGGCACAAATGTAAATCGGCATTTGCCTGCCAAAGACAAAAATCGGCGGATATGTGTAAACAACCTTTTAGATAATTTGTTGTGGAAACAGATCTTTGAGTAATTCCATTATAACATTATTGAAATTGCAGCGTTTTTTTTTTTTTTTTGAAACCACATGATAACCAAACCCAAAGTATTCAATACTGGCGTCAAAAAAGTCATTAATCACTAATGCAAGGTAACACCAAATCCATAGTTAACTTTTTTACAATACAAGTGTACAAACCTCTACTTACTCACTCTATTTAGGAATTTTCAATAATTCCTCGAAACTATCCAATTGATAATTCCCTTGGTTGGACAATTCAATTTTCACATTTTTGAAAATGATTTCAACATTAAAACAAATTGTTATACAAAATTATTTTTTTGGAATAATATGTTATATAAATAAAATAATTTTTTTTTTTTTTACATATTTCAGAGATACTTTATATATTCACTATCCCGAGATAATAAAAGATGATAAAAATTAAAAAGTTAATTTATCTCAATAATAGATTGTCAACAACACTTAATATAAACTTGTTTAACATTTTTTATATATAATAAATATAAAATAAATTAATTAAAATAAAAATAAAAAAAAAAAACATGGCATCGCCACCACTTTCACCACAATCAATGTTGTCTAAATCAACTAATATATTTAAAAATATCGAACAATATTTTATTTTATCAAGAAAATTATCGATTACAATTGGATGTGATGATTATTTAATGAAAATAAATAATAATAATAATAATCATCAGAAATATAGGAGAATATTACCAATGAATTTAATTAATCAAAACGAAAATATGAAAATTATGTTAAATATATAATTTATATTAAAGAAACAAAACAACATATAATTTTCAAGGAAAACAAAAAAAAAATATAGGAAGAAGCAGAAATTATAATAAAATTTATATAAAAAGTGTTTTAAAAAGCTGAAAATATATTAAAAATAAAAGCAATTACAAATATAAAACCAATTTTCACATCAATTAGAAAAGAAAATTGATAGAAATGATCAAAAAAAATTGATAAATATATATATATATATATTTTTTTTAGATTATAATAAATTAATAATTTATTGTTTTCTTTTAATAAAATAATAATAATAATAATAAATAAATAAAAAAAATATTAACAATGAGTGGCGGTGGTGAATCATCAAAACCAAAATTAAATAGTCCTATACCAATACGTAATCAGCAACAACAGCAACAGCATTTAAATAATTCAACATTATCACGTATACGTCCACAATCTGTACATGCAGCTAGATTTTTGGTATTTGATGAATTTGATATGATATCACATAATAATAATAATAGTAATAGTAATAGTAATAATTTATTACAATTGAGATCATCTTTAGGAGTAATGGGTTCGTCTGGTGGTTTATCAAATATTTGTATTGGTGGTGTAACATCATCATCACCAAAAGATATTGCATCAGTTTTTCGTAATTCAGCTGTTGCTAAATCATCATCTGGTGGTTTATCTGGTAGTTCAATATCATTACCGGGACGTGAATATAATTTAATAACAAGAAAACCATCATGTCAACATTCATATTCAATACGATCGAATGGCAGTGGTAAATATTTAAAATATTCTATTAATAATAATAATTATCATTTAGATCAATTTTTTTTTCAATTTTAAAAATTACTATTTATATTTTTCTTTTTTCTTTTTTTGACCGTGTTTATATAAATATATTTATTTAGGACCGTTTTCTTTTTATATAATTTTTCACTATATTATATTTTTAATTTTTTTCTTTTAATTTTATTGTAAATTATCAGAATCAACAAATTTAACACGTTTACGAAATTCAACACTTGGTAAATCAGCACCATCATTATCTGCAACATTTAAAGAGCAATCAACTGCTGCTACAATAGCTGCTGCTTCGGTTATTCCACAACAGCAACTACAACAAAGTCCACAACAACAACAACAACAACAGCAGCAGCAACCATATTCTCATGCACAACATCATCGGCGTTCATATGCAGGTGGTTCATCAGCGGGAACTGCAGCAATTTTAAATCGTTCATTCTGTGGTGGTACTAGTAATAATAGTAGTAATCCTGCACAACAACATCGTTTTTCATTGGTTGCTGGTTTTTGTGGTAGCAGTAGCGGTGCTAGCGGTTTATCTGGTAATAGTGGATTATTAAATTATAATTCAACATCATCACCACGTTCTCATTCACCAATATCAGCTAGTCCAATTGATAGTCCACGTATAAATTCACCAAGTATGATACAATTTGCATTTGCACCTATCAAAAGAATATCATGTTGCCGTGGAGATGGAAGAAGATGGTCAGTTGCATCATTACCATCGTCTGGTTATGGTACAACGCCAGGAAGTTCAAATATGTCCGTAAGTATATATATATATATATAATTAATTAATTAATTATCTATTAATTGATCGAGAAAATATTTTACTAAAATTTTAATTAATTATCAGAATATAAATTGATTCTCATTTCTTTAATATTGAATATTTATATTATAATTTTAAATTAAGATACATATATATCAAGATACTGATCAATCACCAGATTTGAAATTTCGTCATATTACGGTCATAATTTATAATAAATAATATTTTTTTTATATTGTAGTAATATTTCAAAGTTTCGATTGTTTGGAATTTTAATTTGGATTGTGCAAACACAACCAAATTATCTTGAATCAAATACTACAATAATTAATCAAGAGTGTTGTATAAAAATAAATTATATTTTCTATTGATTGTATGGATGCTAAATTGTTTTTTTTTTTATTATTTTTTTTTTTTTTTTTTAATTATATTTTCTTTAGTCACAGTGTTCAAGTCAAGAACGTCTTCACCAATTGCCACATATACCAACAACTGATGAATTAAGAATATTATCACATCATTTTTCCAATAACGATATTAATCCGTGTTGTACTGGTGGTACTGGCGAAATACAAAATAATCATCATCAATATTTACCATCATCTATTCATTCACTTCAACAATCTCAATCAATGCATCAGTGTCAAATATTATCAACACCACAAAAAAATCAACATAATCTATCCAATAATTTACAAGGAACAATACCATCTAATAAATTAAATCAAAAGAGTTCGGTTAGTGGTGGTGTTGGTTGTAGTACACCACCACTATCATTAACAAACAATCATCAATTTTGTCAAAAATCCTCATTTACACCACCGCAATCATGTAGTAGTCCACAAAATGGTACAGCAAGTTGTGGTAGTTCAGGAACAGAAAGTGTTGGTGGTATTAGTGGTGGGCAAAATCATCCCGGTCGTCAATCACCATTTCATCGACCAAGATCACGAAGTTTATCAAGTCCAAGTAGATCACCAATTATTGATAATGAAATTGCAGTTATGAATACATTATATAAAGAAAGATTTCCAAAAGCAACTCAACAAATGGAAGAACGATTAAAACATTTTATTAATGAAAGTAAAAATGCTGCTTGTGGTAGTTTAAGAGATTCGCAGCCAATTGTAAGGTAAATAAATTTATATTTATAGTTATTAAAAGTGTATACCTTAGTGCTGCTTTCTTTATTTTACGTATTCAAATTTTAAATATTAATTTGATGTTTAAATGTTAAATATAAATATATAATAATAATTTTACTTATTTTCTTTTAACACCTAAAAATAGATTTGTTCATCATCAAGTAATTGAAATGGCACGCGATTGTTTACATAAATCAAATGCAAAACTAATAACTAGTCGATATTTTTATGAAATGAGTGATAATTTAGAAAGATTATTATTAGAAACACATGATAAATCACCAGAAGCTGCTGTTGAATTAACTGGTATTATTAAAAAATTATTATTAATAATATCACGACCAGCACGTTTATTAGAATGTTTAGAATTTGATCCAGAAGAATTTTATCATTTATTAGAAGCAGCTGAAGGTCAAGCTAAAATTTTACAAGGTATTAAAGCTGATATACCACAATATATTATACATAAATTAGGTTTAAATCGTGATCCAATTGGTGAATTACAAAATGATTTACAAGACCAAATACAAGAATCATGTACAGATATAACAAATATTCCATCTGTTTGGAATTCAAATATTAACAATGATCAACAAAAATTAGCTAAACAATCAATAACATCTATTGATAATTATACAGATAACAATTTATCAAATATAAATTCAATATCAACATCATTAATTCCATCAAATAATAATATGACAACGTGTGCTGTTATAAATAATGATGGAAAAGTAGGTGAAAAACACGAATTTAAAACAGACACAACTGTTAATATTATACCTAATTTAACAAAAACAACAAATAATAATAATAATAATTTAAATAATAGTTGTGGTAGTGATTCAGATAATAATAGTTCATTACCATTAATAACATCACACAATCAACAAAAACACCAACAATCTGTAATACCAATAACAACAACAATTACATCATCAACAACAACAACATCATCATCATCTGTAATATTACAACAGATACCAAATGAAAATGATTTTGATATTATTAAATTAATATCGAATGGTGCATATGGTGCTGTTTATTTAGTTAAACGTAAACAAACTCGACAACGTTTTGCTATGAAAAAAATTAATAAAAATAATTTAATTTTACGTAATCAAGTTGAACAAGTATTTGCTGAACGTGATATATTAAGTTTTGCTGATAATCCATTTGTTGTTAGTATGTATTGTAGTTTTGAAACTAAAAAACATTTATGTTTAGTTATGGAATATGTTGAAGGTGGTGATTGTGCAACATTATTAAAAAGTATTGGACCATTACCATCTGATATGGCTAGATTTTATTTTGCTGAAACAGTATTAGCTGTTGAATATTTACATAGTTATGGTATTGTGCATCGTGATTTAAAACCAGATAATTTATTAATAACAGCTATTGGTCATATTAAATTAACTGATTTTGGTTTATCAAAAATGGGTTTAATGTCATTAGCAACAAATTTATATGAAGGTTATATTGATAGTGAAACAAGACAATTTTCTGATAAACAGGTATATGGTACACCAGAATATATAGCACCAGAAGTAATTTTACGTCAAGGTTATGGTAAACCAGTTGATTGGTGGTCAATGGGAATTATATTATATGAATTTTTAATTGGTTGTGTACCATTTTTTGGTGAAACACCAGAAGAATTATTTGCACATACAGTTAATGATGATATTGAATGGCCAGATAATGAAGATTGGTCTATACAATCAGAAGCTAAAAATCTAATAACACAATTATTACAACAAAATCCAAGAGATCGTTTAGGTACTGGTGGTGCAAATGATGTTAAAGAACATTGTTATTTTATTGGTTTAGATTGGAATTCATTATTACGTCAAAAAGCTGAATTCGTACCACAATTATCAAATGATGATGATACTAGTTATTTTGATAGTTAGTATATTAAATAAATATTTTACATGATTGTAATTTTAAATAAGTTTTTATATAAATTTAAAATATATTTTCCAATGAAAATTTGTTAATATTAAATACGACTATTTACGTCTAGTTTGGACTTTTATATTTTTGTTAGATTAATTAGATTATCAAATTGTAATAGTTCGGGTTTTTTGTTAATTAAAATTGATAGACTAATGATGACAGTTACAATCATGTAATTATCTTAACTATGAATTATTTTAAATTTTGTTTTATTTATTTTTTAGCACGAATGGATAGATATAATCATGATTTAGGTGGTGACGATACCGATGATACTGATGATACACCTGTATTTGGCTCATTTAGTTCATATTCACCACATTACCGCAAACAACATTATTCATGGTCACGTTTAGCATCAAATAACACATCAGATGAAAATAGTAGTCTTGAATTAAATAAATGTTTAACAACACCAGAATTAAGGAAATTAGATGTAATAATTATATATATAAAGAAATATATATTAAAACTATAATAAATTTGTATAATTTTTTTTTTTTTAGATCTCCCGTCGTAGCCTCAAAGTACCATCAACACCAGATGCTGATTATTTACCTGATTTATTAAATACACCAGATCGTGAAGAAATTAAATCAATTCATCAATATTTAAAACAACAATCATTACCATGTCCATCAGCATTAGCATCATCTGTACCATCATCATCATCATTAATTAATTCTGTTAATCAGCATCAACAAAAGCAATTATTTTTCCAATCACCATCAACATTAGCTGGATTATCAACATTACCACATCAAGGACAAACAACATCAACACCAACAATATCAACAAATACAACAACAATTATTAATAAAACATCAAAAATATTTTCACCATTATCACGACAAAATATATCAACTGCTGTAACATGCTCCTCAACACCAAATAATAAAATTACAAATAATAATACATTTGAAAATCATCGTAAATTAATTGATAATCATCAAATATCATCATTAGCATCAATAAAAACATTAAGTACACCAGAATCATCACAAACTGATAGCGATGATGTATCACCACAAATTCATAGAAAACGTAAAACAATAATTCATGGACGTGATATATTACCAAGATTTTCAATATCAATTGAAGATGAAACTAGTGTTACATCATCTTCGGAAAATATTCGTGATCAATTATCATCTTTAACAATAAAACCGTTATTAATTAATAATGAATTTGTTCAGCAACAACAATTACGAAATTCATCATCACCTAAAAAATTATCAACTGTTAGTATAAATAATAAAATTGGTACAACAACAGCCCCAGAATCACCATCTAATATATTAGGTGCTGCTAAACATAATCGATCAAGAACAGTAGTAAAAAGTGCATCTGCATTAGGATTGTCATTAATGATATCTGCTGGTAAATTTATTTCATTTCAATACATTGTTTTTATATATATATATTTATTTATATCTTTTACAATTTGATTTTGCATTAATGATAGATATTAAATAATATAAGTTCGTAGTTTAGTACATTCATATTTTAGTATACTTAAACTTCAATAGTTTTGTAATAATTAATAAATTTTCCTGTTATATTAAAATTATACTTATACATTTATGTATATGAAAATTAAAAATTATTTAAATAAATTTATTTATATTATAGATGGTTGTCAGCAAGCAACTAGCTGTATTCCAATATGTAGTACCACAGCTGGTGGAAGTAATTCTGTTAGTGGAATTCTTCAATCACCAAGCAGTATTGGATGTAGTGGCGGTGGTTCAAGTACAGCTAGTTCTCGTGATACATCACCTTGTCGTGAATTATCACCATTAGTAACAAATTTAAAACCACCAATAATAATACGTCGTGGTCCACGTGGATTTGGTTTTACTGTTCATACAATTCGAGTATTTTATGGTGATACTGATTTTTATACAATGCATCATTTAGTTATGGCCGTTGATGAAGGTAGTCCAGCATTTGAAGCTGGTTTAAGACCAGCTGATTTAATAACACATGTAAATGGCGAAACTGTACAGGGTTTATATCACACACAAGTATTACAATTATTATTAAGTGGTGGCGAACATGTAACAATACGTGCAACACCATTAGAGCATACAAGTATACAAAGTGGTGGTCGTAAACGTGAATTATGGCAAAGTAAATTAGCTAAAAAAGGTGTTAACCGCCAGAGAAAACCAAAAAAAGATCATCATGATAAAAAACGTAAAACATCTTTATTCCGTCGCATAAGTAGTAAAAGAGCATCAGCTGAAATACAACAGGTAAATTAAAAATAATATAATTTTAATTTTTAATATATACCTTTTTTAATTCTACTATTCGTTTTGTTTTTTCTTTTTTAGATTGCAGCTGCAATATCTTCACCAACTGGTGTGGTAACACCATCACGTTCATTTCAATCATTTGCAGCACGCTCAGTTGATTCATCATTAATAATGCCACCAACAAATAATCGTTTAACTTTATCGCCAATGGATACATTTTCTCAAAATACATCAGGAGGGGCAGCCTCAAATTCATCACAATCAAGTTCGCCATCCTCATCAGCACCAAATACACCAACAATTAGTGGCAATAATTTATTAATAGGTAATGGACCTAACAATAATAGTAGTGGTGGTGGTGTTACTGGTAGTGGTATAAGTGGTTCTGCTGCTGTACAACTATATCAACGTCCATCTACCTTGCATGGTCTTAAACATA
Organism: Rhamphomyia laevipes; assembly: GCA_963920725.1. Lineage (NCBI taxonomy): Eukaryota > Metazoa > Arthropoda > Insecta > Diptera > Empididae > Rhamphomyia > Rhamphomyia laevipes. The sequence goes on from OY987260.1 coordinate 1,225,667, forward strand.
AATTACATAATACTAATTTAGGAGGTAATACAAAGAATTTACATACAAACACAAGCGCAGTACCAAATCGTCGTAAATCAGTTGGTCATATACCATTATCACCATTAGCACGTACACCTTCACCATCACCATTACCAGCTTCACCAACACGTTCTCCATCGCCATTAGCATTTCCTGTTGGCCATCAACATGGATCATCAAATACAACACAATCATATAGTCCGGGCGGATGTGGTATTAACAGTTTACCAAATAATAATTGTAATACTAATATTAATAATAGCTGTAATATTGTTGTTGCTGGCGGAAGTGGTATTATAAATAGTGGTAATGGTAATGTTTGTGTTTCGGCTAGTGGATCATCTTGTAGTAGTAGTAGTACTGGTCCATCGAATATTACGAAAAAGGGATTTGCAAGACCAAAAAGTGCTGAACCAACTTCTCCATTATTACGTCGTGCATTATCACCAGATCGTTTACATCCACGTAGCGCAGAAAATAAATGTGTTTTAATATCACCATTATGTTGTACACCACCAATTAATAATAATAACAATAATAATAAAATCCATCGATCTGGTAGTTGTGTTGTTACTGGTCCTGCTAGTAGTTGTAACACAACATGGAGATCACCTACAAACTTATCAAATTGTAATAATAGTAATAATATAACTAATACAATTATTAATTCATCTACATCACAAACATGTACAGCTTTTGTTGGCAATAGTAGTAATATTAGCGGTTGTGGTATCAATTCTGATAGTATTGGTAATAGTAGTAGTTTATCTTTATCTGGTCAAACAAATAATCAATTTAGTCAATTTTCACAACATGGAATTACATCTAATATAAATTTAGAACAATATAATTTTAATATAGATAAAAAACAAGACCAACAACAAGATAATTTAGTTAATGAACACCAGCAACAATCATCAAACACACCACCCAGTACATTAACATTATCGTTACAACCGTCTGGTGAAATGTTACCAAGAATAGCAGAAGAAAAAGATTCACCAACAAATTCAACTAATGAAAATATTAATTATCAAAATGAAAATTTTGATATGATTACAATATCTGAATTGCCATCATCATCTAAAAATTATGCTACTAATCAAAGAAATAAATTTAAAGAATCACCAACTAATGATCTTGTTGATTATGATATAAATATTAGTAGCGGTGAAAATTTATATCAAAAATTATTAGAAAAAGATAATATTAATTATATTAGTAATAGTAATATTGATAATAATGATAGTAGTAGCAGTAGTTGTAACATTAAAAATCAAGTAATCACACATCAAAATACTACTTTAGATACTAAAATAGCTTCTAATAAAATTAGTATTAAACAAGAAAAACAACTACAAGAACAACCATAAAGAAATTTAAATAAAAAAACAACATAACTAACTACTAAGCCAGAATTATTAGATTTAAATAATTATATATATATAAAAAATAAAAAAATACTATAATATAAATTAAAAATACATAGTAAAAATTATTCAATTGGTAAATTAACATAAATAAATTATAATTACAAAAAAAATTAATATTAGTAGTACGTAGTATTGGGATTAGTAGTAGCAGTTGTAATAATAACTACCAAAATGTATATAGAGAGCAAAACTTATATAAAAATTATAATATGAACGCAAAATTTGAAAATTAAATCGCTCAAATTACAGATATTTGTATACAAAATGAAAAACCTTATTAATATTATTATAATATTGTATATATACTTTTTGTTTTTATGCAATTATATAAATTAATGTTATTTGTATAAATTATTTCATGTTTGTGGAATTTAATCTTCAAAATTTTGCATTTATATAAAAAAATTTCGTCAGCGAACATACAAAAACCTCGTAATTAGCAAATTTTTAAAAAATAAATATTTTTGTATTATTCGGTCTATCTATAAAAAAAAAAAAACACCATAAAGTAATTATAATTTGAAACCTTTTTAAAAGGTTGATTATTATTTGTTTTTATATATATACAATTTTTGATGTAGTAATTTAGTTTTTTCATTTTTCTTTTTTGTTGTAAAATTTATCTTTTACTACTTACGAGGTTTCACATAATCAGTTTCTGATGTCTCTCTATGCTAACACAAAAAATAACAAAATTAATCTAATTAAAATAACAAAATTCATTCAATAAGTTGTTTTGTTTTATGCCAATCTTTAAATGTATATATATATATATAGAGTGCGGTCAAGAATTCAACCGCTGCGCAGCTTATGCAGCCTCAAAATTATTGAAAAGTAACTAAAATATACAAAAAAAAAATTTTACATCATATTTATACGATCGGCTGCTAAAATTGTCAATATTTGAACATTAAAAAACTATTATTTTAAATTATTTAAATTTATAAACAAAATTTTGAATTACTCTTCAGAATATTTATCACAACCATTTATGAGAATATAAACACGAACAATTAAATTAAATTAAAAAAAAAAATTACAATTAAATTTATTGCAGCAGCCTATCGTTGTCCATTGCAATATCATCTGCAACTGCTGAATTTGTTTTCTGAATTTTAATACCGACATTATTACGCTGCTTTTGCTGCAAATCTTAATTAATAACCGATTTAACTGCAAAAAACTGTGCAGCGGCTGAATTCTTGACCACTTATACATTAAAATATTTTAAAATAAAATAATTAATAATATATAATAAAAATAATATAGTATTTTTTTTGTTAATAAAAAAAGCACAATTATATTTATTTTGAAATTAATGCTTGCATGTAAATAATTAAAATAATTAAAAAAAGAAAAAATCAAATGTATTACAATTCTTGTAAACGTTTTAAAAACTTATGTTAATATTACAATATTTTTATTTTTTTGTTAGATTCTATGTATATATTATGTATTAGTAATTAGTGTATAAAAAATTGATAAATTAAAAATATTCTTAAGGAAGTAAATTAGATTTTTCTTGTTTTGTTTTGTATTTAATCATACATGGCAACAGACAAATTAAAATTTATTAAATTTCGGTTTATGATTAATAAATTTATAAAAAAAAAGAAAAAAAATACATTACATAAAATATTATGTTAAAAAAATATCCCACCATAGAAAAGTATTTCAAATAATATTAAAATTATCCTATTTATATACAAAATTCTAATATATACTTCATTTATTTAATTTTACAAATTCAAAAAATACAAAATATATATATAAATATTTACACATATTAAAAAAACATCAGTTTATTTATTTATATATATCTCGGTTATTTCGTCACCTTAATGCAAATCTAGCCTAATTTCAACTTTTGGACAATATTTTGCGATATTATTGGTCCATTTAATCTTAGTGTGTATAATGTGAATTTATATACATATAAACACATAAACTGATTTATAAAAAAAAGACAATATATTAAACACTTTATAATCTTATTAACACGTTCGCCGGACACCAACTGCAATTTGCAGTAACCTGATCATATGATGTGATCTATTATTTAATATTGGTGTGTAGAGTAAATTTATAAAAGCGTTAAGTGATTCATTATTTTAAATAACACTCTACAGTTCAATGGACACAATATCACAAAATTAACAAAATTAAACTTATTATTAGGTTAGTTTCTGCATTAAGTTGGCGATTTTACAAAGTAATTAATTCAATTAAAAATATAACAAAATTAAATCTATAAATTTTAATGAAGTATATATAAATAATTGCAATTATAAAATTTCTATAGGAATGGTTGAATAACACACATCAAAATCAAAGAATTTTGTCATGCACTATTACCATTTTTTTTTTTTAAGATACACAATTATACGTTTACCGCCATTTCTTATGATGCTTGGGACAAAAGATGTATGAATATTGGCTAAAAAAAGATAGTTTTATATTCATATTTAACATAAATATTAAATCTGTACACAATTTTAGAATAGATTGAATTTTGCTTTATACTTTATATATTATAATAATTACCTGTGTAATACAACAAAATATTATTATTTATATTTTCAAAATTCATTTTATAATTTCAATATTCTTGGATAAATAAATAACGTATATAGTTTAGAAAAAAATATAGGTGTGATCTAAACTACTAAAAACAGTCCTATATTAAAAATTGACTTTAATCAAAATTTAAATGTAAAAAATGTAAAAAAAATTTGTTTTATAGAGGAATAATCTATAAAAAAAAAAAAAAAATACTAAAATTAATTAAATATTTATATAAAATTTAAAAAACTATATATCCGTAAAATAAAGAATAATAATTCATAAAATAATAACGAGAATATTTATAAACTTATAATACTAAATTTAAATAAAATAACATTTTTGAAGTTATACGCATATAAAAAGTTCCAGATTATAATTTTTTTTTTATTATTTTAAATAATTATATGTAATTATAAAAAATTATTGTGATTCATAATTTCTTCTAGTATTGTCTATATTTAATTTGCGTTAACTTGTTATAAAAAAACTATATTTTAATATTTTCTAAATAAAATATAATATTATTATGTATTATAATTTAAAAGTTACAAAGAATTTTATTTCAAAAATTAATTTATTGAGATCTAATTATGGTGTACGTGTACGCCTATACCTGGCCTATACCCAAGTAGAATTTTTTATGCTATAAAAAAAAAACAGAAATAAAATATTTACTCATTCATAATTGAACTATTACAGATTTTGTTAATATATAGTAGTTAATTGTTAATTAATTAGTAAAAATTGAATGTCTGGTATTTAAATTCTTCATTGATTGGAAACAGTTGTACTGTAACGGTTACCCCAGAGATAGTCTCATCTCAACCAATCTCAACATACGCGCTACAGCGCACTGTCAGAAAAATATTCAATCTATATAAAATGTATGGGACTAGTTAATCTCAACGCAAACGCAGAAGTTCGAAAAATTGAACTTTCAACGCGCGTAAAGTTGCCAACGCAGGAATTTGACAACTAATTTTCATTATCAAATAATTTCAAAAATTGATGGTGCTACAAATTTAAAATCAGCTGTATTATGTCATTTACGCAATAACTTAACTTTGAGATTATCTATTACGCCGTTGGTGAATGTTGCGCTGTAGCGCGTTGTCGTTGCGTATGTTGAGACTATCTCCACCATTATACTTATAAGTGGATTCATAATGTCATAATGTTATCAAAGTTAGCGCAAGTTAACGCAACGGTTTAATATTTTTTTCAATTCACAATACATATTTTTTTTACAGCGTTAAATGACATTTCTAATTCTATATTTAGAATAAATTTCTATATGTTATTAACACAATTTTATACATAATAAAATTAAATTAAATATTTTTATAATTACTATTTTACAAATTTTATCCAAACTTTTTTTATTTTATTTTACAAACTTTTTGACAACCAACTATATTCTCAAATAATAAATTTTGACATCTATCAGCGTTGCTTTGCGAAAAAGTTAAAAGTTAATCAACTTGAACTTTGTTGTACGCTGCGCTGCGCTAAGAAATTTCCATTATAAATTGATATAGTACTATTTTCATATATAGTTTAACTTTTGAACGTAGCTTTGCGCTGCGCTAACTTTCTATTATGAATCCACTATTAAAGGGTGTTTTTTTTTTTTTAGATAGAATTTTCAATAGGTATAACTGTCATTTAACAGATGCTATATAATCCTATAAAGCTTAGAGTAAATTATAGCGTCTCCTATTTATTTACTATAAGGTATAATGCAATTTTGTTTTGACATTTCTATTCAATAAAAAGGATTGACAAATTATCAAGGAATGAAACGCCACAACAACGCTCATTTGGCGCTCATTTTTGGTTGAACGAGATTAATATCGTCAGTGTCGTCAAACACTGTTGGCCGAGACTATCCAAGAAGAAATCTGAGATCGTTCTATATCCATAGATAGAAATATCTGTAGGAAACTGATTGGTCTCCTTACTGGTCACTTCCCACGGATTCGGATAGCTTATACCGATGTGGGAATGAAATTTTAAAAACCACATTGGAACATCTAGTGTGTGATTGCGAAGGAGTTTCGCGCGTGAGTTATCAATGCTTCGGACATGATGTACTGCACGGTTTGTTGTCCTTTTCAACACTACCTCTGTATAGTGGAGAACTATATTTTCTTCAAAAAGGTTTGTAGAATTTTTGATAGGATTGCGGCGGTGATTAGATTTTGAACCTTGTTTACGGACCACAATGGATCCATCAAGAAACTTGTACGTTTGTTTTCCTCGGATTGAACATTGAAAGCGGTGATTTCTTTAACAGCTAAATCTAGATTGGTTCAAGAATGTAAACACAATTTTAACTAAATAATCTAGCTCGGTCAAAGACAATCACCCTGAAATGGGTGTTGCCAGGACAAAGTGATAACTCATGAAACGAGAAAACAGATTGTTGTGCAACTGAAAGTTGGGTTATTTTTTTTTTTTAATTAAGCATACTCACTCATGGGCAGGCACTGTAAATGCCAACTTTTTTGTACATATAAAAAAAAAAAACACTATTCAGTAGCACAGGCGGGTATATGTAATCACTGCTACATACTGTACATACTGGAGGTGTTAAAAGTGAATTTGTTTATAGTGGAATGTTGTAACTTAGTAGTTTTGTAGTATTCAGAGAGGTCTTTAGGGTTCAGGAGGCAGTGGTTATATACTTACACTTTTGTAGCGGCAGGGGTTACCTAGCAAAATATAATTTTTATTTTAAATCTAGGAAATATATTGGAAAACTAAAATTATATTATAAAATAAATAAATACTCATTCATAGATTTTTTTATATATATACATATATATATAAATATATATATATATATATATATATATATATATATATATATTTTTTTTTTATTGTTAAACATTATAATTTTTAATTTTTTTTTTTATTAGTATTTCTTGTTTTCTTTTTCATTTTCGTCTCACAATTTTTTTAAAATTAAATATAATTTTACTTGTTTTTATTTTTTTTTTTTATTTTTTGTTTAAATTAATTTTTTTTTGTTTTTTTTTTTTGTTTACAATATTAATAATTTAATGTATATATATATATTTTTATTTATTTTATATATAATATACTTATACATATATATATATTTTCATTCACATGATTCGCGAGGTTGGGTAATATATTTAGTTACTTTTATTAAATAATTATTTATTATTAGTATCATATTAATTCTATTTTTATTCAATAATTTTTCAATACCTTTTTTTTTATTGTTTTTATTTCTTTTTAATTCTTTTTCTTTTTTTTTGTATATAATAATATAAGATTTTGAAGTTGAAAAACAAAAAAACGAAACAAAAATAAAAAAATAAATTAAAACAAAATAAAAAATTAAAAAAATATTTTTTTTTTTTTTTTTGCATATTTTAGATAATTTTATTATTGATTTATTTTACTGTAAATTTATGTTTTCAAATGTTATTTATATTGTTGAATAAGTAATTGATAATTTATAATATGAAATAAAATTATACATTCGAAAGCGTTAAACTGTCAAAATTGTAATTAAAGATTTAAGATATAAATGTAATTTTACAAAAAAAAAAAAAAAAAAAATCGAAAATGTCAAAACAGAAAAATTAAGATACATTTTTATGTGTGTGTGTGTGTGTATGTTTGATAAATTTTATGTTTTTCATGATTTATATATACATATTTATATTTTTTTTTATTATTTTTTATTTTTTTGACAAGTAATGTTACGATATCAAAAATTACGTATACTGTGATATGTTAAGAAAGTATTTTTTTTTTTATTTTATTTATTATAATACGGTTTGCAAAAACGGTTTGCAAAAACGGTTGCAAAAAATAAAAACTTTAATTTTTTTTTTTTACTTATTGATGAAAGAAAACGATTTTGTTTAACGCAATCAAATGTTTTTTATACTTTGACAATTTTTATAATAGAAATGTATATGTATATGTAGTTCAAATTCTGTTTTATATACGGGTATAGATAAAATCGTGTTAAATAAAAAATCTTAGAAAAGTCATGAAAAACAATTAGAACAATTAAAATAAAACTGATAAATATTTAATAAAAAAAAAATGACAGTATTTAATATGAAAATAAATCGTATAAAAACCGGAATACAATTTACTTTCTAGATCATTTATTTATTCATTCAAAATCGTGTAAAAAAAAAAATTACCGTGCAAAAACATAATTATTATATAATAATGTTATTCTTGATTTGGCCGGTAAATAAGAATGTATTTATATAAGATTAGTAGAGATTTTTTGACAGTTATATTTGACAGTTATTTTCAAAATTTTTATGGTTATAAAATAAAAATGATTTGTAAAAAAAAATTAATAAAAAAAAAAAAATTTATATTCTTCATTATATTATACAAAATATTTGAAATTGTAACAAAATTTATTTATTTCATATTTTAATATATGAAAATCATTATTTAATTAGACTATAACATTATTTAATTTTACACAGAAAATAAATATAAATCTTGTAATAAAGCACAACATAATAATTGTATATAATATTATGTATTTATTGTAAATTTTAATTGATTAAGAAAAAAAGGTTAAATTATAATTTAAAAAAAAAGAAAAAAAAAAGAAAAATAAATAACAAATTTTATCTAAATAAATTACAATGTTATATAAATATTTAATATTGTACAAAGACTAATTAATTTTCAATGCAAATTCATTATGGCATGTATGTATAGTGGAAAATCATCAATTTATGTGGCAAAATTTAATAGTAGCTTAAATCTACATAAGTGAAAACTTCATTGTATACTTTTCTTCACTTTCTTTTCTACATAACATGTTAACAACATAACATCATGTTGTTATTAAAAATTAAATTAAAATTCATCTAACTTAAATCGTTATAGGCTGCTATTTATATATGTATTTTTGCTTATGTAATTCGTCATAAGTTACTTTTACATGTTGCCACATAATTATATGTTACCAAAATATTCATAAAATCTACTCTAAAGATCAGTAAAAGTCCGAGAAATAATTGAAGTAACAAATCTACCAATTTATCAGCATCGCGACATATGTCATTTTTATATATTAATATTGAATTCGCTTTATATATGCATTACCATATAGTATCTCAAGCTATGGCATTTATTTGTTATCCTTTAAATGAGAGTTATAGTCTCAATGCAAGTAATGCAAATGCAACAATTAAAACGTATACATTAACATAGCATATATTAAACAGTCTTAATGTAGTGTGTTTGACATATATGTCAAATATTAATTTGTAGTTCTAATTTAGATTTTTTTTGTTTTTTTTTTTTATCATTTCAATTAATTTTTTCTTCAAACGATATGACAAATAATTATTTTTATATAAAAAAAAAAAAAATTATAAATTTATCTGTCAAATTTGTAGTTCATAACGTTCGCATTCGCTGTTCTCATACATTTTATAATATATACATGAATTTCTTGCATAACTTGCGTTAAGGGTGTAAACTGGACTATTAACATCATTTTAAACTGATGGAGAGATTTATTTAGTTTGATTGCATTTGAAAATTATACAAAAAATAATATAAAAAATAATAAAAAATATATTTTCAATATAACAAAAAAAAAAAAAAACTAAAAATTGAATTATTTAGTTGTGGAAGTAAAGTATTATATATAATATTTAAAATTAACGTTGTTATAATTCGCATAATAATAATTGTTTTTTTTTTTATTTTTAATTTTTTTAAATTTTTTTTAATAAAAATAATCAATTTTCTAATATAAAAAAGAAAAATAAAACATAAAAAACAAATAGAAAATCGAAAATAGTGTAATATTTTGGCTCATATATTTTGTTTTTGTTTTGTATAAATGTATATAAATCTTAAAAGTGGGGGTGAGGGGGGTGGGGTATAAAAGATAGTTAATAAATATACACTTAGAAAAAATATTATATAATTATGATTTTTAACATATATAAATATAAATATGCTTTTGTTGTAAGGACAAAAATAATGATTAAAACAAAATAAAAAACAAGAAAAAAAAAAAAAATTTAAATTCTTTTTTGAATTTCGAAATATATATATATATATTTTGTATTAAATATGCTGTTATATGTAAAAAAAAATCTATAAGATTTTTTTATAATTTCAAGTATTGTTCTCTGATGATATTATTTTTTATTGTTTTTAAATCAATTTTTAAATTTCTAAATTTTAAGTTTATACTTAATAATAATATTATTTATATATATATATATATATATATATTTATATATATATATATATATGCTTAATTATTTATATTAAATATATATATATATATATTTACATATATATATATATACATATATTTATAGGAACCTTTAATTTTCACTTAACTTAAAATTAATTTTGAATTTAATTTTTTTTTTTATTATTTTAATTATTCTTTTTTTTTTTTTTTTTAATAGCAGATTTAATAAAATTGTTGTTGTTTTTTTTTTTTTTTTGATTGATTGAGTTATGATGATAATGATGGAAAAGAATTAATTATACAGAAAAAAAAAAAAAAACGTTTGAAATTTGTTAGTTTTATTTATTTATTTGGAAAAAGATATGTTTCGCAATTTTTTTTATCATTTAGTATTTTTATTTTATTTTTTTTTATTAGTTTTTATTATATATAACAAAATATATCTTTTATTTTTGTTATTTTCCTATTAATATATATATAAAAAAAAAAAATTCCATTAAATATTATTACAAATAAATAAATAATTTAAATTAGAAAATTCCAAGAATGACGACATTAATTGTTTGGATTTTTAGTTACAACGTATCGTTCAATTCAGTTTCGTATCGATTTGCACAGTAGCTGTAATCAACTGTAGTGGGTTAAGTAGACTGACATTTCACTTGAAATTTACTTCAGTTTGAAATTTGTTCGGAAGCTCTTTACAATATTTCAATATATTATGTACGTTTATGGTCTACATTCAATCGGAACTTTCATACAAAATGAAGACGTCAAATTTGATTTTTTACTGATCGGATTGATACAGAATTGAATGTTTACATTGTATTCCATGTTATTTAAAAATTTTATATGTAATGAAAATTCGTACTATTATAAAAATATATTAATTTAGAGGAGCAACTATATGATAAACGCCATAATGGCTTTATTTTATAATTGAAAGAGATATAAAGTCATATGAAGAAAATTCGATTAATATATAGTTTAATCGAACTTTCAAATGTATATGATAACGACATTATGACGTTATCACATGTGGTCTTATAGTAAACATTACCTAATTTTGTCAACAAAATTGTATTTAGAATTTGCTATAAACTGATTACAATGTTTTAGGTTTTACTTTAAAATCTTTTCTATTATCATTAATACACAGAATTGTAAAGCTATTAAGATTGAAAATCGTCATATAGTGCAGTATTTTCTTCTTCTATTATGTTATCTCAATATTATACATATATTATAAAAAATAATGTACAAACTCAATACACTCGAATCCCCAAAATGATAAACTTAAACAACAACAAAACAAAAATTCTATCTGTTACACGATAATGACAGAAATGACATAAAAAGAAGAAAATAGTATTAAAAAACGCTACAAAATAACTGAATTAACCACCGTCTTCCAATTACTGGATATATTTTTTATACTATAGGTTTTTCATATTAGGAACAATGAAAATACTAAATATATAGATTAAAATTATTTTTTAGCTTGGCACATAAATCGCATTAAAATTAAATTCTGTATAAGCTTTTGCCATAGAATACGTCGCTGTCATCAAACATTGTATTTTTACTTTGCCAGCAATTACAACCCAGTCACTATCGTTTTCGCCCCTTAACC